>CAMRHE010000794.1:430000-472273 GCA_947044405.1 Leptodactylus fallax | reverse complement strand
TCTAGTCCTGTATATATGGACAGTGCACAGTACCACTTCTCTTATCCTGTATATATGGACAGTGCACAGTACCACTTCTCTAGTCCTGTATATATGGACAGTGCACAGTACCACTTCTCTAGTCCTGTATATATGGACAGTGCACAGTACCACTTCTCTGATCCTGTATTAATGGACAGTGCACAGTACCACTTCTCTTATTCTGTATATATGGACAGTGCACAGTACTACTTCTCTTATTCTGTATATATGGACAGTGCACAGTACCACTTCTCTTATCCTGTATATATGGACAGTGCACAGTACCACTTCTCTAGTCCTGTATATATGGGCAGTGCACAGTACCACTTCTCTCCTCCTGTATATATGGACAGTGCACAGTACCACTTCTCTAGTCCTGTATATATGGACAGTGCACAGTACTACTTCTCTTATTCTGTATATATGGACAGTGCACAGTACCACTTCTCTCCTCCTGTATATATGAACAGTGCACAGTACCACTTCTCTCCTCCTGTATATATGGACAGTGCACAGTACCACTTCTCTCCTCCTGTATATATGGACACTGCACAGTACCACTTCTCTCCTCCTGTATATATGGACAGTGCACAGTACTACTTCTCTTATTCTGTATATATGGACAGTGCACAGTACCACTTCTCTAGTCCTGTATATATGGACAGTGCACAGTACCACTTCTCTTATCCTGTATATATGGACAGTGCACAGTACCACTTCTCTCCTCCTGTATATATGGACAGTGCACAGTACCACTTCTCTCCTCCTGTATATATGGACAGTGCACAGTACCACTTCTCTCCTCCTGTATATATGGACAGTGCACAGTACCACTTCTCTCCTCCTGTATATATGGACAGTGCACAGTACTACTTCTCTCCTCCTGTATATACGGACAGTGCACAGTACCACTTCTCTTATCCTGTATATATGGACAGTGCACAGTACCACCTCTCTTATCCTGTATATATGGACAGTGCACAGTACCACTTCTCTTATCCTGTATATATGGACAGTGCACAGTACCACTTCTCTCCTCCTGTATATATGGACAGTGCACAGTACCACTTCTCTCCTCCTGTATATATGGACAGTGCACAGTACCACTTCTCTCCTCCTGTATATATGGACAGTGCACAGTACCACTTCTCTCCTCCTGTATATATGGACAGTGCACAGTACCACTTCTCTCCTCCTGTATATATGGACAGTGCACAGTACCACTTCTCTAGTCCTGTATATATGGACAGTGCACAGTACCACTTCTCTTGTATACTTGGTGTAGTTCTCCGTATCTGCTCTGCTCCTATATATTGCACAGTACCACTCCTCTAGTATATATGTACAGTGCACAGTACCACTCCTCTAGTATATATGTACAGTGCACAGTACCACTCCTCTAGTATATATGTACAGTGCACAGTACCACTCCTCTAGTATATATGTACAGTGCACAGTACCACTCCTCTAGTATATATGGACAGTGCACAGTACCACTCCTCTAGTATATATGGACAGTGCACAGTACCACTTCTCTAGTCCTGTATATATGGACAGTGCACAGTACCACTTCTCTTGTCCTGTATATACGGACAGTACACAGTACCACTTCTCTCGTCCTGTATATATGGACAGCGCACAGTACTACTTCTCTCCTCCTGTATATATGGACAGTGCACAGTACCACTTCTCTTATCCTGTATATATGGACAGTGCACAGTACCACTTCTCTTATCCTGTATATATGGACAGTGCACAGTACCACCTCTCTTATCCTGTATATATGGACAGTGCACAGTACCACTTCTCTAGTCCTGTATATATGGACAGTGCACAGTACCACTTCCCTCCTCCTGTATATATGGACAGTGCACAGTACCACTTCTGCTGTCCTGTATATATGGACAGTGCACAGTACTACTTCTCATGTCCTGTATATATGGACAGCGCACAGTACCACTTCTCTTATCCTGTATATATGGACAGTGCACAGTACCACTTCTCTTGTCCTGTATATATGGACAGTGCACAGTACTACTTCTCTTGTCCTGTATATATGGACAGTGCACAGTACTACTTCTCTAGTCCTGTATATATGGACAGTGCACAGTACTACTTCTCTAGTCCTGTATATATGGACAGTGCACAGTACCACTTCTCTTATCCTGTATATATGGAAAGTGCACAGTACCACTTCTCTCCTCCTGTATATATGGACAGTGCACAGTACCACTTCTCTTATCCTGTATATATGGACAGTGCACAGTACCACTTCTCTTATCCTGTATATATGGACAGTGCACAGTACCACCTCTCTTATCCTGTATATATGGACAGTGCACAGTACCACTTCTCTAGTCCTGTATATATGGACAGTGCACAGTACCACTTCTGCTGTCCTGTATATATGGACAGTGCACAGTACTACTTCTCATGTCCTGTATATATGGACAGCGCACAGTACCACTTCTCTTATCCTGTATATATGGACAGTGCACAGTACCACTTCTCTTGTCCTGTATATATGGACAGTGCACAGTACTACTTCTCTTGTCCTGTATATATGGACAGTGCACAGTACTACTTCTCTAGTCCTGTATATATGGACAGTGCACAGTACTACTTCTCTAGTCCTGTATATATGGAAAGTGCACAGTACCACTTCTCTCCTCCTGTATATATGGACAGTGCACAGTACCACTTCTCTCCTCCTGTATATATGGACAGTGCACAGTACCACTTCTCTAGTCCTGTATATATGGACAGTGCACAGTACCACTTCTCTAGTCCTGTATATATGGACAGTGCACAGTATCACTTCTCTAGTCCTGTATATATGGACAGTGCACAGTACCACTTCTCTAGTCCTGTATATATGGACAGTGCACAGTACCACTTCTCTAGTCCTGTATATATGGACAGTGCACAGTACCACTTCTCTCCTCCTGTATATATGGACAGTGCACAGTACCACTTCTCTTATTCTGTATATATGGACAGTGCACAGTACCACTTCTCTAGTCCTGTATATATGGACAGTGCACAGTACCACTTCTCTCCTCCTGTATATATGGACAGTGCACAGTACCACTTCTCTTATTCTGTATATATGGACAGTGCACAGTACCACTTCTCTAGTCCTGTATATATGGACAGTGCACAGTACCACTTCTCTTATCCTGTATATATGGACAGTGCACAGTACCACTTCTCTCCTCCTGTATATATGGACAGTGCACAGTACCACTTCTCTCCTCCTGTATATATGGACAGTGCACAGTACCACTTCTCTTATTCTGTATATATGGACAGTGCACAGTACCACTTCTCTAGTCCTGTATATATGGACAGTGCACAGTACCACTTCTCTCCTCCTGTATATATGGACAGTGCACAGTACCACTTCTCTTATTCTGTATATATGGACAGTGCACAGTACCACTTCTCTAGTCCTGTATATATGGACAGTGCACAGTACCACTTCTCTAGTCCTGTATATATGGACAGTGCACAGTACCACTTCTCTAGTCCTGTATATATGGACAGTGCACAGTACCACTTCTCTAGTCCTGTATATATGGACAGTGCACAGTACCACTTCTCTGATCCTGTATTAATGGACAGTGCACAGTACCACTTCTCTTATTCTGTATATATGGACAGTGCACAGTACTACTTCTCTTATTCTGTATATATGGACAGTGCACAGTACCACTTCTCTTATCCTGTATATATGGACAGTGCACAGTACCACTTCTCTAGTCCTGTATATATGGGCAGTGCACAGTACCACTTCTCTCCTCCTGTATATATGGACAGTGCACAGTACCACTTCTCTAGTCCTGTATATATGGACAGTGCACAGTACTACTTCTCTTATTCTGTATATATGGACAGTGCACAGTACCACTTCTCTCCTCCTGTATATATGGACAGTGCACAGTACCACTTCTCTCCTCCTGTATATATGGACAGTGCACAGTACCACTTCTCTCCTCCTGTATATATGGACACTGCACAGTACCACTTCTCTCCTCCTGTATATATGGACAGTGCACAGTACTACTTCTCTTATTCTGTATATATGGACAGTGCACAGTACCACTTCTCTCCTCCTGTATATACGGACAGTGCACAGTACCACTTCTCTTATTCTGTATATATGGACAGTGCACAGTACCACTTCTCTCCTCCTGTATATATGGACAGTGCACAGTACCACTTCTCTTATCCTGTATATATGGACAGTGCACAGTACCACTTCTCTCCTCCTGTATATATGGACAGTGCACAGTACCACTTCTCTCCTCCTGTATATATGGACAGTGCACAGTACCACTTCTCTCCTCCTGTATATATGGACAGTGCACAGTACCACTTCTCTCCTCCTGTATATATGGACAGTGCACAGTACCACTTCTCTAGTCCTGTATATATGGACAGTGCACAGTACCACTTCTCTTATCCTGTATATATGGACAGTGCACAGTACCACTTCTCTCCTCCTGTATATATGGACAGTGCACAGTACCACTTCTCTCCTCCTGTATATATGGACAGTGCACAGTACCACTTCTCTCCTCCTGTATATATGGACAGTGCACAGTACCACTTCTCTCCTCCTGTATATATGGACAGTGCACAGTACTACTTCTCTCCTCCTGTATATACGGACAGTGCACAGTACCACTTCTCTTATCCTGTATATATGGACAGTGCACAGTACCACCTCTCTTATCCTGTATATATGGACAGTGCACAGTACCACTTCTCTTATCCTGTATATATGGACAGTGCACAGTACCACTTCTCTCCTCCTGTATATATGGACAGTGCACAGTACCACTTCTCTCCTCCTGTATATATGGACAGTGCACAGTACCACTTCTCTCCTCCTGTATATATGGACAGTGCACAGTACCACTTCTCTAGTCCTGTATATATGGACAGTGCACAGTACCACTTCTCTAGTCCTGTATATATGGACAGTGCACAGTACCACTTCTCTAGTCCTGTATATATGGACAGTGCACAGTACCACTTCTCTTGTATACTTGGTGTAGTTCTCCGTATCTGCTCTGGTCCTATATATTGCACAGTACCACTCCTCTAGTATATATGTACAGTGCACAGTACCACTCCTCTAGTATATATGTACAGTGCACAGTACCACTCCTCTAGTATATATGTACAGTGCACAGTACCACTCCTCTAGTATATATGTACAGTGCACAGTACCACTCCTCTAGTATATATGTACAGTGCACAGTACCACTCCTCTAGTATATATGTACAGTGCACAGTACCACTCCTCTAGTATATATGGACAGTGCACAGTACCACTTCTCTAGTCCTGTATATATGGACAGTGCACAGTACCACTTCTCTCCTCCTGTATATATGGACAGTGCACAGTACCACTTCTCTCCTCCTGTATATATGGACAGTGCACAGTACCACTTCTCTTCTCCTGTATATATGGACAGTGCACAGTACCACTTCTCTCCTCCTGTATATATGGACAGTGCACAGTACCACTTCTCTCCTCTTGTATATATGGACAGTGCACAGTACCACTTCTCTTCTGTATATATGGACAGTGCACAGTACCACTTCTCTTATACTGTATATATGGACAGTGCACAGTAGCACTTCTCTTATCCTGTATATATGGACATTGCACAGTACCACTTCTCTTATCCAGTATATATGGACAGTGCACAGTACCACTTCTCTTATCCTGTATATATGGACAGTGCACAGTACCACTTCTCTCCTCCTGTATATACGGACAGTGCACAGTACCACTTCTCTTGTATACTTGGTGTAGTTCTCCGTATCTGCTCTGGTCCTATATATTGCACAGTACCACGTCCCTCTTGCCTCCCTCCATCCTGATATATTTATATCGCCTCCTGTGCTGTAATTGATGCCGTGCCGGGTCACATGATCGTGGTGACTGGTTTCGGCCGCAGCTTTCTATTTATATACCAGTCATTTGGCCGAGCAATATTAACCCTGTATCAGCTCATTTCTGTCAGGTGGGCACGATGACGCCCCCCTAGAGGTCTTTTATACAGTTTGTTGCCTTTGCCCTGGTCAGCTGACCACACACAGACCACTGCCACTAACTGGCTCATATATCCGGGACAGATATACATCATGTAAGCCACAAAAATCTCTGATGTGAAACTTTTAGATGAAAAAAAAGACAAAAATAATCATCGGCCGATCCCTTTATCCTCGGTGTCGCCCCAAAACACTCAGTATTACACATAACTATTATCTGGTCAGTAGCTTGTCTACAAACTTTGCAGAAATCAATAGTAAAAATAAAGCCTGTAACGTATCTTGTGAGACAAAAATGCTTCTTTCTCCACATATCAGGACTGACATTCACTCTGAAATCTCTGTTGAATCTGTCATGGTCTCCCAAGATGGACTGTCAGCTCACAGAGGGATCAGATTACATGTGCCAATAGAATTACATGGGGAGGAGAGATGTTGGCAGAGAGGCTGCTGCAGCTAACAGTAAGTTTCTATCTCGCCCCAAGGGTCTTGGTGACCTCCGTACTAGTCAGCACTCCTCTGTAATGTCCCTGATGCTTCTGAATGAGTGATGGAGAGTTGCAGAGCAGAATCTCCCGGGTTCACTGTGTAGTGGATTGTGTAGACGACATACTAGCTAGTCTACAGCTCAGGGAGAACTGAGTATGAAAGAGAGAGAAGCTGCAGAGGGGAAACTGCTAACAATGCAGAGTACAATCGATAGCCAATGTATATCAGCCATATAATGGCCAGGTACTACAGAGTTCACACACAGCAGAGTTCATCTTAAATGTTAAGTACACAATGACATCACAGGAGCAGATATGGAAGCTACTGAATCTTGGGAAGTGGCCCTCATGGAGGGGCGGGGCTATAGAAAAGGGCAGGGCTAAATATGCTCAGATCTGCTATATTATATACATGTCAGCGCCCAGGCCAGACCCACTAACTATATATACTATAGGTACAGTATATATCCCATACAGATTGTAGGTACCTCTATATTAATGTGACCCCCCTAAACACTTGTAGACCCCCAATATTAATATATGCTATGGGTACATATCCCATATACCCCTATGGATATCCTGTACAGCTATATACATATTGTAGGTACCTCTATATCAATCTAAGACCCCAGACCAGACCCCGGCACTATATTAACCCCTTGAGGCACCACACCATACCACAGTCACAGCTGTAACCCCTTAGCTGCCACAGTCTAGAGCAACCGCACCATCCAAGGAATTATTTTGGGCACTGCAGGAATTATAACAATTTATAGAATAATGGCGTACTAATAGAAACGAGGACTCCGACAGCAAAACACAAGCCCCGTATGTCCAAACACTAATATGGAGTGCGGGGCAGGAGGGCCCTGATCCTGGAACTGGGGGGCCCTCCAGTAGCTGTCTGGGAGCCAGGCCTTAATAATGGCCCCTCTAGACTCCACTGGGGGCCCTCATCTATATATACACCCATGACCAGGCCCCGCTGCACCCTTTCAGTCCTGGGCTGCACAGTGGAAAGTTACTGCGGCCTCGCGGCTGGTGCAGATTGTGTGCAGATGTTCAGGGAGGATCAGGCTCCGTACCTAATGAGACGTACAGGATGTCTCCTGCTTCTAGAGCTGTGTGACCTCTCCCCGCTGAGTAATTACTCTCATCATCCTCCATACACTACTCTCTTAGATTGTGACCAACTGTACCATGTATGTCGGAAGATGTGGCTCTTAAATCAAAACTAACAGAAATCCCCGCCCCTTATTTACAGCAACCAATCAGGGCACAGCGTGTATATGGCGCAATAGAAGCTGCACTGTGATTGGTGCATGTTAGATATCAGGACATGACTGCGTCATACAACTGGGCCCCCAGCCTGATCGTCTCTAGTGGCCCCCAACTGTGTCCTCTCTAGGGGCCTTTTAGCTTGGTCTTGTCTAGGGGCCCTTCGGCTTGGTCTTGTCTAGGGGCCCCTAAGCTTGGTCTTGTCTAGGGGCCCCTCGGCTTGGCCTTGTCTAGGGGCCCCTAGGCTTGGTCTTGTCTAGGGGCCCCTCGGCTTGGTCTTGTCTAGGGGCCCCTCGGCTTGGCCTTGTCTAGGGGCCCCTCGGCTTGGCCTTGTCTAGGGGCCCCTCGGCTTGGTCTTGTCTAGGGGCCCCTCGGCTTGGTCTTGTCTAGGGGGCCCCCGGCCTGGTCTTCTCCAGGGACCCATCACATATCATCATGGCCACTCAGTCATGATCTTTTGTTTTTCCCGGATGTGGAAATTTTTGTGTTCTCTTCGGATTCCTTTGGCTTCAGTTTCTGGCTCTGAACATTTATCAGCATTTTTATGGACCTTTTTCAACTGACATTTGAGACCCGGAGGGGATATATGTAATATATGAGAGCCGGGGGGGGGGGGGGGATATATATAATATACGAGAGCCGTGGGGGGGGGGGGATATATATAATATACGAGAGCCGGGGGGGGGGGGGGTATATATGTAATATATGAGAGCCGTGGGGGGGGGGGGGGGGGGTATATATGTAATATATGAGAGCCGAGGGGGGGGATATATAGAATATATGAGAGCCGGGGGGGGGATATATAGAATATATGAGAGCCGGGGAGGGGGATATATAAGAGCCGGGGGGGGATATAGAATATATGAGAGCCGGGGGGGGGGGGGGATATATAGAATATATGAGAGCCGGGGGGGGGGGAGATATATATAATATATGAGAGCTGGGGGGGGGGGGGATATATAGAATATATGAGAGCTGGGGGGGGGATATATAGAATATATGAGAGCCGGGGGGGGGGATATAGAATATATGAGAGCCGGGGGGGGGAGATATATATAATATATGAGAGCTGGGGGGGGGGGGATATATAGAATATATGAGAGCTGGGGGGGGGATATAGAATATATGAGAGCCGGGGGGGGGGGGGGGATATAATATATAGAGCCGGGGGGGGGGGGGGGGATATATATAATATATGAGAGCCGGGGGGGGATATAGAGTATATGAGAGCCGGGGGGGGGGGGATATAGAATATATGAGAGCCGGGGGGGGGGGGGAATATATAATATATGAGAGCCGGGGGGGGGGATATAGAGTATATGAGAGCCGGGGGGGGGGATATAGAATATATGAGAGCCGGGGGGGGATATAGAATATATGAGAGCCGGGGGGGGGGGGGGGATATAGAGTATATGAGAGCCGGGGGGGGGGATATAGAATATATGAGAGCCGGGGGGGGGGGGGAATATATAATATATGAGAGCTGGGGGGGGATATATAGAATATATAAGAGCCAGGGGGGGGGGGATATAGAATATATGAGAGCCGGGGGGGGAATATAGAATATATGAGAGCCGGGGGGGGATATAGAATATATGAGAGCCGGGGGGGGGGGGGGATATAGAGTATATGAGAGCCGGGGGGGGGGATATAGAATATATGAGAGCCGGGGGGGGGGGGGGGGGATATATATAATATATGAGAGCCGGGGAGGGGATATATAAGAGCCGGGGGGGATATAGAATATATGAGAGCCGGGGGGGGGATATAGAGTATATGAGAGCCGGGGGGGGGGGGGGATATAGAATATATGAGAGCCGGGGGGGGGGGATATATATAATATATGAGAGCTGGGGGGGGATATATAGAATATATAAGAGTCGGGGGGGGGGATATAGAATATATGAGAGCCGGGGGGGGGGATATATATAATATATGAGAGCTGGGGGGGGGGGGGATATAGAATATATGAGAGCTGGGGGGAGGGGATATAGAATATATGAGACTTGGGGGGGGGGATATAGAATATATGAGAGCCGGGGGGGGGGATATATATAATATATGAGAGCCGGGGGGGGGGGGGGGATATAGAATATATGAGAGCGGGGGGGGGGGGGGATATAGAATATATGAGACTTGGGGGGGGGATATAGAATATATAAGAGCCGGGGGAGGATATATATAATATATGAGAGCCGGGGGGGGATATATATAATATATGAGAGCTGGGGGGGGGATATATATAATATATGAGAGCCGGGGGGGGGGGGGGATATAGAATATATGAGAGCCGGGGGGGGGATATAGAATATATGAGACTTGGGGGGGGGGGGAGAATCTTAGTTCACATGATCAGGAAGGAATTTGGGTTATTTATGTGACTTTAACCCTTTATTAACCATATTATATTATTCACATATTGTAAGACTTTTTTTTGCCATGTTAATATAAATGTGTCGCTGACCTGACGTTTGCGCTCCCAGCCCTGAGACCCCGCCCTTCAGGATTTGAGATCTGTGTTAGGTGGATTTCTCCTTTAATTGCAGGTTGGGGGCGGGGCTGTGACTACATCTAACGTTCATATTTTCCTTGTTTTTCTGCAGGTTCGCGTTTCTAGTGTGCAGAGTCCTCACTGACCATGACGGCGCCCCCTAAGGACAGGTGAGATTCCTTACCCATGTTGTTGCCTCTGACATTGGCTCGAGGTCCTGCTCTGAAGCACATACTGCAGCAGCACCTCAGCCGGTAATCTCAGACATGTCAGCTCTTCTGGGGTCTTCTCCATGGATGAGGAGATGCCGTGCTGGGTCATAGGATGTCAATGCTAACCCTTTATCCCTCCCTTTCAGGTACAATGGCGTCTGGCTGATATTCTTCATGCTTGGACTTGGCACCTTGTTACCATGGAATTTCTTCATGACTGCAACAGTGGTGAGTGACCGACTGTGGTCCCAACTGGAGTATAAACAACTGGGGCCCTGAGAGCGACATCACCAGTATATACCCTAATAGTATTGTAACCACTAGCTCCACCCATATTACCACATATAGGGCGGGGCTAAGAGTGAATCTCCACCTCTGACCGGAGTCTCTATGTAATGTATGTACACAGTGACTGCACCAGCAGAATAGTGAGCGCAGCTCTGGAGTATAATACAGGATGTAACTCAGGATCAGTACAGGATAAGTAATGTAATGTATGTACACAGTGACTGCACCAGCAGAATAGTGAGCGCAGCTCTGGAGTATAATACAGGATGTAACTCAGGATCAGTACAGGATAAGTAATGTAATGTATGTACACAGTGACTGTACCAGCAGAATAGTGAGCGCAGCTCTGGAGTATAATACAGGTTGTAACTCAGGATCAGTACAGGATAAGTAATGTAATGTATGTACACAGTGACTGTACCAGCAGAATAGTGAGCGCAGCTCTGGAGTATAATACAGGATAAGTAATGTAATGTATGTACACAGTGACTGTACCAGCAGAATAGTGAGTGCAGCTCTGGAGTATAATACAGGATAAGTAATGTAATGTATGTACACAGTGACTGTACCAGCAGAATAGTGAGCGCAGCTCTGGAGTATAATACAGGATGTAACTCAGGATCAGTACAGGATAAGTAATGTAATGTATGTACACAGTGACTGCACCAGCAGAATAGTGAGCGCAGCTCTGGAGTATAATACAGGATAAGTAATGTAATGTATGTACGCAGTGACTGTACCAGCAGAATAGTGAGCGCAGATCTGGAGTATAATACAGGATAAGTAATGTAATGTATGTACACAGTGACTGTACCAGCAGAATAGTGAGTGCAGCTCTGGAGTATAATACAGGATAAGTAATGTAATGTATGTACACAGTGACTGTACCAGCAGAATAGTGAGCGCAGCTCTGGAGTATAATACAAGATGTAACTCAGGATCAGTACAGGATAAGTAATGTAATGTATGTACACAGTGACTGCACCAGCAGAATAGTGAGCGCAGCTCTGGAGTATAATACAGGATGTAACTCAGGATCAGTACAGGATAAGTAATGTAATGTATGTACACAGTGACTGTACCAGCAGAATAGTGAGCGCAGCTCTGGAGTATAATACAGGATAAGTAATGTAATGTATGTACACAGTGACTGCACCAGCAGAATAGTGAGCGCAGCTCTGGAGTATAATACAGGATGTAACTCAGGATCAGTACAGGATAAGTAATGTAATGTATGTACACAGTGACTGTACCAGCAGAATAGTGAGTGCAGCTCTGGAGTATAATACAGGATGTAACTCAGGATCAGTACAGGATAAGTAATGTAATGTATGTACACAGTGACTGCACCAGCAGAATAGTGAGTGCAGCTCTGGAGTATAATACAGGATGTAACTCAGGATACGGACACAGTGACTGCACCAGCAGAATAGTGAGCGCAGCTCTGGAGTATAATTACAGGATGTAACTCAGGATCAGTACAGGATTAATAATGTAATGTATGTACACAGTGACTGCACCAGCAGAATAGTGAGCGCAGCTCTGGAGTATAATACAGGATAAGTAATGTAATGTATGTGCACAGTGACTGTACCAGCAGAATAGTGAGCGCAGCTCTGGAATATAATACAGGATGTAACTCAGCATAAGTACAGGATAAGTAATGTAATGTATGTACACAGTGACTGTACCAGCAGAATAGTGAGCGCAGCTCTGGAGTATAATACAGGATGTAACTCAGGATCAGTACAGGATAAGTAATGTAATGTATGTACACAGTGACTGTACCAGCAGAATAGTGAGCACAGCTCTGGAGTATAATACTGGATGTAACTCAGGATCAGTACAGGATAAGTAATGTAATGTATGTACACAGTGACTGCACCAGCAGAATAGTGAGCGCAGCTCTGGAGTATAATACAGGATGTAACTCAGGATCAGTACAGGATAAGTAATGTAATGTATGTACACAGTGACTGCACCAGCAGAATAGTGAGTGCAGCTCTGGAGTATAATACAGGATGTAAATCAGGATCAGTACAGATAAGTAATGTAATGTATGTACACAGTGACTGTACCAGCAGAATAGTGAGCGCAGCTCTGGAGTATAATACTGGATGTAACTCAGGATCAGTACAGGATAAGTAATGTAATGTATGTACACAGTGACTGTACCAGCAGAATAGTGAGTGCAGCTCTGGAGTATAATACAGGATAAGTAATTTAATGTATGTACACAGTGACTGTACCAGCAGAATAGTGAGCGCAGCTCTGGAGTATAATACAGGATAAGTAATGTAATGTATGTACACAGTGACTGTACCAGCAGAATAGTGAGCGCAGCTCTGGAGTATAATACAGGATGTAACTCAGGATCAGTACAGGATAAGTAATGTAATGTATGTACACAGTGACTGTACCAGCAGAATAGTGAGCGCAGCTCTGGAGTATAATACAGGATGTAACTCAGGATCAGTACAGGATAAGTAATGTAATGTATGTACACAGTGACTGTACCAGCAGAATAGTGAGCGCAGCTCTGGAGTATAATACAGGATAAGTAATGTAATGTATGTACACAGTGACTGTACCAGCAGAATAGTGAGCTCAGCTCTGGAGTAATGTAAATCTGGATCCGTACAGTTTATTTATATGTATGATGAGGTCAGAGGTGACGGTGTCTTTTTCTCACCCCTGCAGAGAATTACTTGCCCCCTCCGGAGGTATCTGGTGGTTATAACATCTTAATGTCTTTGTCATCTTCTCAGTATTTCACCAGCCGTCTGGCTGAGCCTGGCAATGACAGAATAGCGCCCCCTGATGGCAGTGGTAATGGCTCTGCCCCCCTCAATGGTTCGCTCAGCTTTAATGACACGGCAATGAGAGCTCAGGAGCCGCCATTGACACAGCTGCAGAGCAAGTTCAACAATGTGATGACCCTCTGTGCCATGTTACCCCTCCTCATATTCACCTGCCTCAACTCCATCCTGCACCGCCGGTGAGTGGCAGAGTCTAGAGATTATTCCCCGGGGCAGTAGTGGCACTACATATATATAATATGGGGTCTGGACTCCTCCTTCCTGACGCTCCGGCTTCTTATCTATCCAGAATCTCTCAGAACATTCGCATTGCTGGCAGCCTGGCTGCCATCTTCCTGGTTTTCATGCTGACTGCCATATTTGTGAAGATCGACTTCTCACCGGCCACTTTCTTCACCGTAACAATGATCAAAATTGTCTTCATCAACTGTGAGTAGTGGGCGGGGACAACGTGGCGGGCTCTGCCCCCATCGCTGGGTCTTTCTCTCTGCCCCCGCTCATGTGGTATTTCTCGTCTGCAGCTTTTGGCGCTCTCCTCCAGGGCAGTCTGTTTGGATTGGCCGCCCTCTTCCCAGCAAGCTACACGGCTCCGATAATGAGCGGTCAGGGCCTGGCGGGGACATTTGCAGCTTTTGCTATGATCTGCGCATTGGCCAGTAAGTACCATCTATAACCCCTCTGCTGACCGTTCTTATAGTAGTCTACCCCCCCCCCCCCATCCTGTAATGCATCTTTAGGATCTTCCTATAACCAGTCCTGCCCCTCCTCCTGTAATCCCTCTATGTGGTGTCCCTCCTCCTGTAATCCCCCTATGGGGTGTCCCTCCTCCTGTACTCCCTCTATGGGGTGTCCCTCCTCCTGTAATCCCTCTATGGGGTGTCCCTCCTCCTGTAATCCCTCTATGGGGTGTCCCCCCTCCTGTAATCCCTCTGTGGGGTGTCCCTCCTCCTGTAATCCCTCTATGGTCTGTCCCTCCTCCTGTAATCCCCCTATGGTCTGTCCCTCCTCCTGTAATCCCCCTATGGGGTATCCCTCCTCCTATAATCCCTCTATGGTCTGTCCCTCCTCCTGTAATCCCCCTATGGGGTGTCCCTCCTCCTGTAATCCCTCTATGGGGTGTCCCCCCTCCTGTAATCCCTCTATGGTCTGTCCCTCCTCCTGTAATCCCTCTATGGGGTGTCCCTCCTCCTGTAATCCCTCTATGGGGTGTCCCTCCTCCTGTAATCCCTCTATGGGGTGTCCCCCCTCCTGTAATCCCTCTATGGGGTGTCCCCCCTCCTGTAATCCCTCTATGGGGTGTTCCTCCTCCTGTAATCCCCCTATGGGGTGTCCCTCCTCCTGTACTCCCTCTGTGGGGTGTCCCTCCTCCTGTACTCCCTCTGTGGGGTGTCCCTCCTCCTGTAATCCCTCTATGGGGTGTCCCCCCTCCTGTAATCCCTCTATGGTCTGTCCCTCCTCCTGTAATCCCTCTATGGGGTGTCCCTCCTCCTGTAATCCCTCTATGGGGTGTCCCTCCTCCTGTAATCCCTCTATGGGGTGTCCCCCCTCCTGTAATCCCTCTATGGGGTGTCCCCCCTCCTGTAATCCCTCTATGGGGTGTTCCTCCTCCTGTAATCCCCCTATGGGGTGTCCCTCCTCCTGTACTCCCTCTGTGGGGTGTCCCTCCTCCTGTACTCCCTCTGTGGGGTGTCCCTCCTCCTGTAATCCCCCTATGGGGTGTTCCTCCTCCTGTAATCCCTCTATGGTCTGTCCCTCCTCCTGTAATCCCTCTATGGGGTGTCCCTCCTCCTGTACTCCCTCCGTGGGGTGTCCCTCCTCCTGTAATCCCTCTATGGGGTGTCCCTCCTCCTGTAATCCCTCTATGGGGTGTCCCTCCTCCTGTAATCCCTCTATGGGGTGTCCCTCCTCCTGTAATCCCTCTATGGTCTGTCCCTCCTCCTGTAATCCCTCTATGGGGTGTCCCTCCTCCTGTAATCCCGGGTGTTAATCTCCTTCTCCCTCTTGCAGGCGGCTCGGCGCTGGAGGACAGTGCGTTTGGCTATTTTATCACGGCCTGTGTGGTCATCCTGCTCGCTCTCGTCTCTTATTTGGCCCTCAATAAACTGGTGAGTATGGAAATTAGTGGTGGGATACTGGGAGGAGCCACTAGTGGGCGACATCTTTATAATGTCCTGGAGTTTGTAGGATAAAGCCTCACACAGCTGATGACTTGTTACAGTGTGTCGGGGCAGATCATATAAACCACTCTGTAGACTCTTCCTGATGAAGCGGCTGCTGATGCTTTATACTGCAGCATCATCTATAACATTAATATGGACAGCTCAGCGCGGGGGGGTGGGGGGTGGAGCTTCCTCCATACAGCAGCTGTTCCTCGGGGGCGGGGCATCACCAGGTCCAATATTCATATCAGTGATTTATTGCAGGAATTCTACCAGTTCTACACCGTGGAGAACCTGAAGAAGATCGCCATAAACAGTGTGAACAACGACGTGGAGCTGAAGAAGGATCTGCTGCAAAAGGGTGAGCGGGGGAAATCTGCCTTCTGTACAGCAAGGGTGGGGTTAATTCTCTGACTGACGGGGGTATATTTCTTTTCTGTGGTCAGGTGATCACGGTGCGGAGTCTGGAGCCGGGGCGAGTGAGAAACAATCCATCTTACTTATCCTGAAAAAGGTGAGTGTTGCCAGCCCCGCCCCCTCCACAAGCCCCTCCCAATATTCACCTGCCCCCCCCCCCCCCATAACTCCGCCTCTTCCTGTAGATCTGGGTGCCGGCACTGTCCGTCTGCCTCGTCTTCACTGTCACCATTGGGATATTCCCATCCGTCACCGCAGATGTCAAGTCAACCATCGCCGGCGACTCTCAGTGGGGTAAGTTCGAAAAGGGCGCAAAATTACCCACAATCCCCCTGCCTGTAATGTACATGAGAGGTTAGAAACAGACGGGCGCGCTGTTGTAAGCTGTTATCATCTGTATTACATCCACGTCCATGTTATAGGGGGTCTGACCCGATCTCATCTCCGCAGGAAAATATTTCATCCCAGTCTCGTGTTTTCTGCTCTTCAACCTGTTTGACTGGGCCGGACGTAGCCTGACCTCCCTGGTCATGTGGGTGAGTACCAAGGAGGGCGTAATAATCTGCAGAATGTGTCACATCTGTGTGTCAGGAGGGAGCAATGTACTGCAGAGAGGTCAGTGGTGTAATAGTCTGCAGGATCCATCACTATGTATCTGTCAGGAGGTAGAGAGGACAGAGCAATGTTCTGCAGAGAGGTCAGTGGTGTAATAATCTGCAGGCTATATCACTATGTATCTGTCAGGAGGTAGAGAGGACAGAGCAATGTTCTGCAGAGAGGTCAGTGGTGTAATAATCTGCAGGATATATCACTATGTATCTGTCAGGAGGTAGAGAGGACAGAGCAATGTACTGCAGAGAGGTCAGTGGTGTAATAATCTGCAGGCTATATCACTATGTATCTGTCAGGACATAGAGAGGACAGAGCAATGTTCTGCAGAGAGGTCAGTGGTGTAATAGTCTGCAGGCTATATCACTATGTATCTGTCAGGACATAGAGAGGACAGAGCAATGTTCTGCAGAGAGGTCAGTGGTGTAATAGTCTGCAGGCTATATCACTATGTACCTGTCAGGAGGTAGAGAGGATAGAGCAATGTTCTGCAGAGAGGTCAGTGGTGTAATAATCTGCAGGATCTATCACTATGTATCTGTCAGGAGGTAGAGAGGACAGAGCAATGTTCTGCAGAGAGGTCAGTGGTGTAATAGTCTGCAGGCTATATCACTATGTATCTGTCAGGAGGTAGAGAGGACAGAGCAATGTTCTGCAGAGAGGTCAGTGGTGTAATAATCGGCAGGATCTATCACTATGTATCTGTCAGGAGGTAGAGAGGATAGAGCAATGTTCTGCAGAGCGGTCAGTGGTGTAATAATCTGCAGGCTATATCACTGTGTTAGAGCAATGTTCTGCAGATGTTATTCTGTGGGTGTTGCTGCCCTCTTCTGGACACTCTTATATTTTCAGTATTGAGTCTGCTGCCCTCTGCTGGTCAGTGAATGTCACACAGTGCAGGCTCCAGGGGTTCACTTACTTCCTGTACATTTAGCGTCTCCCCTCTTGTGTCTCCCGCAGCCTGGTAAGGACAGTAAGCTTCTGCCCATTCTGGTGGTGGCGCGTTTGATCTTCCTGCCCCTCTTCATGCTCTGTAACGTGATGCCCCGCACTTACCTGCCCGTCTACCTGGCCCACGACGCCTGGTACATCTGCATCATGGTGGTGTTTGCGCTCTCCAATGGCTACCTGGCCAGTCTCTGCATGTGCTTCGGCCCTAAGTAAGTACCCCCACCTCCATGGAATATCACTCCCAGCCGGGTCCTCTCTGGATTATCACCCCCACCATCCATATAAGTGTGACCCAATGTCTGTTGTGCTTTTGGGGCCTGGTCTAAGAGGACCCAGATTGGGATCGTCACATTCTGATGTGACGTGAAAATCTGGTTACTTAATTTTAGGAGGGGTTTCTTTCTGGTCAGAGGAGGATCAACTCAAGGGAGCATCTTGGCTCCTATTGTAAGGGTGAAGGTCTCCTTATGGAGGGGAGGGTCAGTGTGTCTCTTCATGGCTCAGAGGGGTCACGTGTGCTACTCATGGGAGGGGACATGAATAGAGGGGAGTCCTATAGTTGCCCCCTCATACACATGTAGTCACCCCGGGGTGAGGATGTTGGGTCCTGTAGTCGCCTCCTGTACATATGCGATCACCCCGGGGTGAGGATGTTGGGTCCTGTAGTCGCCTCTTGTACATATGCGATCACCCCGGGGTGAGGATGTTGGGTCCTGTAGTCGCCTCTTGTACATATGCGATCACCCCCGGGTGAGGATGTTGGGTCCTGTAGTCGCCTCCTGTACATATGCGATCACCCCGGGGTGAGGATGTTGGGTCCTGTAGTCGCCTCTTGTACATATGCGATCACCCCGGGGTGAGGATGTTGGGTCCTGTAGTCGCCTCTTGTACATATGCGATCACCCCGGGGTGAGGATGTTGGGTCCTGTAGTCGCCTCTTGTACATATGCGATCACCCCGGGGTGAGGATGTTGGGTCCTGTAGTCGCCTCTTGTACATATGCGATCACCCCGGGTGAGGGTGTTGGGTCCTGTAGTCACTTTCTGTACATATGCGATCACCCCGGAGTGAGGGTGTTGGGTCCAGTAGTCGCCTCTTGTACATATGCGATCACCCCGGGGTGAGGGTGTTGGGTCCTGTAGTCGCCTCTTGTACATATGCGATCACCCCGGGGGTGAGGATGTTGGGTCCTGTAGTCGCCTCTTGTACATATGCGATCACCCCGGGGTGAGGATGTTGGGTCCTGTAGTCGCCTCTTGTACATATGCGATCACCCCGGGGTGAGGATGTTGGGTCCTGTAGTCGCCTCCTGTACATATGCGATCACCCCGCGGTGAGGATGTTGGGTCCTGTAGTCGCCTCCTGTACATATGTGATCACCCCGGGGTGAGGATGTTGGGTCCTGTAGTCGCCTCCTGTACATATGCGATCACCCCGCGGTGAGGGTGTTGGGTTCTGACCTCTATGCTTCTCTCTTGCCCCTACAGGAAGGTAAATGTCCACGAGGCTGAAACCGCCGGCGCCATCATGGCGTTCTTCTTGTCGCTGGGTCTGGCCCTTGGAGCAGGATTCTCCTTCCTGTTGAGGATCTTGGTCTGATTTAAAGAGCCCCCTCCCCCCTCCGATCCCTCGCGGAGTCCAGTGCTACCTCGCGTGTATTCTTTGCACGTCACGTGAATCCTAAAGAATCTCTCCGTGTGGCGGAGTGGCCCCGAATACAACGTATGACTGTTCCTGCGCCGCTGCTCCCGTTGGCTGCTTTTCCTGCCCGTTGTCCCTGCTATACCAAAGAAAGTATTTCCTGCTCCTGGCCCCGAGACAGAGGGGCCCCGGACTGAACAATGAGGAGCTTGCCATAATGCTAATCTGTGGAGACGTCCCTCCCATCACAAGGTGCCCGGAGCTGTGACTGCAGTAACTCCACAAGTGTATAAATAACCCCCTCAGTGCCAGGAGACAGGGTGACGGCCATTTTGTATTGGTCATGTAACCCGCACTATTATTATTTTATGTATTATTGTATAAATAGTTGAGTAACCCCGCCCTCGCGGAGCCGGCAGACCGTTTACAGGGGGAGGAGTTACTGTCTGCAGATCTCATTGACGTTCTCTCGATAACATTAAGCTGGTTTTGTATTTCTTAGTAAAATATTCGTCTTTTACATTTTTGTTCTGCAAAAAAAATGAAAAAAAATATTTTTTATGGAATTAACATAATTAAGAAATGGTAAAAATAACATTTTACATTTTGCCTTTCCGTGTTACATTTAATTATTATTATTTTATGTCCTCGAAATGTAAATTGACTCTCTCCGGACCGACCTGCTGCGTGTGGGAAATCTGAATAAGAATGAGCTGCAGTGTAAAGCAGGGGGGAAAGTGCGAACCTCTGGTGAGAGATGGGATGGAGGGTCAGGCTAGGACTCAGCTAAGTCACTGATCAGATCATAGCTGTGCCTAATGGAGCTGAGCTGAGCTGCAGTATAAAGCATGGTGGAGACACAGAGCCGCAGCCACGAGGACTTCAGACCACTACAGTCACCACTAGATGCTGCAGCTCAGCGGATCATAAGTGTCCTAAGGGAGCTGAGCTGCAGTATAAAGCATGAAGAAGGGACAGAGTAGCAGAGATCCCTAATCATATCTATTCCCTAATGGAGCAGGGCTGCAGTATAACATGAAGGAAGAACAGATACTTAAAGGAATTGTCCAGGACTCTGGTCAGTGATGTCACATCCATCAGTCACATGACCATGCTGCAGCTCAGTCTTATTCAAATAAATGGGGCTGAGCTGCAATACCAAGCACAGCCACTATACAATGTGGGGCGCTGTGCTGTGTACGTAGTGAAGGGGCCGCAGCAATCATTGTCCTAGTCCTGGAATATCCCTTTAAGCCCTAATGGAGCAGAAAATAAAACTGCACATCTGGTTTTAGGGAGGATGATGGGGTCCACACAGTCCCTGCCTCCGCCCTCCGGACCCCCTGCCTTGCCCCTCATACATTCAGCTCATCACTGTAAAGTATTCTATGGCTTCTCCAGAAAAAGGACAATTCAAATGAGCACCTTTGTACCACCTAATAGATTTTTGCACCCAGTCATCAGTTATTATAGCGCCTCCTTATAAATAATAGTAAAAATAATACTGCTCCCTTCTTAATAATAGCCCCCTTATGAATAATAGTTGCCCTTATAAATAATAGTCCCCATTATCACTAATAGCCCCCTTTATAAATAAGCCCATTTAATTATACCCCCTTATAAATAATTCCCCTCTTATAATAGATGCCTTATATATAATAGTTTCCCCCTTTTTATAGGCCTCTTATAAATAATAGTTCGCCCTAATAATAGACCCCTGTATATATAATTTCCCTTTATAATAGCCCCCTTATATACAATAGGTCCTCCTTATAATAGCCCCACAGTATAATATGCTCCCCAGAGGCCCCCTAGTATAATGCTGCACAGTGGCCCCACACAATATAATATGCTCCCCAGAGGCCCCCCTAGTATAATGCTCCACAGTGGCCCCACACAGTATAATATGCTCCCCAGAGGGCCCCCTAGTATAATGCTCCACAGTGGCCCCACACAGTATAATATGCTCCCCAGAGGGCCACCTAGTATAATCGGAGGCCCGGGGGAGGTGAGGGAAAATAACAAACAGTTATACTCACCTTGCCTTACCTCTCCTGGGCCTCCTCGCGCTGCTCCGCTATCCCCGCCAGCGCCGGCTTCCTCTTCTATGCGGCTGACGTCACACGTTCTGGACGTCACTGCTGAGCCCTGTAATTGGGCCTCAGTGGGCCCGCTGTCAGCGCACCCCATGTAACCGTTGAGACCTCAGCAGTGACATTCGGAACACGTGACATCACCTAAAGGCCAGAAGATGACGCCGGACGCCTAGGACAGGTGAGTAAAAATGTTTGTTATTTTTACAGACCTTGTAAAGGGGCCCTGCGGCACATGACGCTGTGTCCCTGTTATTGATATGGCCGGGCCTGACTCTGGGTCCCGGGGGCCCCTTTGGGGACAAAGGCATCAATTTCCAAAAACCTCCTCAGAAGGCAGAGCCTGGTCTGTAGCGCGGCTGTACAACGTGCGGTATAATACGAGCCGCCGATTCTCATCGTGGATTTCACCATTTTCTATGCGAAGAGGAAAATCTGCAACAAAAATCACCATTTGCTGTTTTTCCTGTTACAGATTTCTGCAGATCAGAGTTTCATTCCTGACCCTTAGGCCACGCACAGAGGTGTAACTAAAAGCTTCTGGGCCGAATGGTGAACGGAGAGTCACACATGAAGCCAGGGCAAATGGAATCTGGGAGGGTCGGGAGTCATCGCTTTAGTATAGTCAGCCATTCCCATAGTGCACATGACCTATGCTGGTTGCGATCACATGACCTGTGGGTCAGAACCAGGCTGGAACCCCCAGGTCCATTGTCAAGAATCTGCCTCATGTATCTGATTCCCTGGACAACCCCTTTAAGCGAAATGTGCCAGAATTCTGCCGTAATTTGCTCCAAAAAATGGTCTAACAAGCCGTGAGGGACATTTATCAAGGGTTTTAGAAACGTTTACAACTTGTGTGAAAAGGGGGTGTGGCCTAGCGGTAAAGGGCGTGGCCAAAATTGTGACTCCATGTGCCAAAAAAGCACAACTAATAGGAGATGTAAAGTTCTATGAATGGTTCTGAAGGGCGGTACTCCCTGCCGTGGAGTCTACACTATGTATATGTATGTTCGCTCGCCGCCCCTATGTCAGCCACAAATGGATATTATATTATGTATTTGCATGAACATGAGAAGGTCACTGTTCACATACTGCATAAAGTCCGGTATGGCCGTCACATCACCTGACCAAGCAATGATGATGTCATTAATATGGAAGCCACATCAGATAAGATGGTGGCAAGAGGGTTATCGAGGGGGGAAATTCTGCAGGTAAAACTGGTCATAAGTAATAAAATCCTGAAAATCCCAAAACACACAAGAATCTGGAAAACTTGGTGAAATGGTTTGATGTGGCGCGTACAGGCGGTTAGTGGTAATCTGTACGGGGCAGCGCATGCGGCACCCCGAGCCTCCGGTAACCAGATATATAAATGGCGTCACGTCCGGCCTATGGAGCTTTACTTAAAGGGGTTTTCCTATCTTAAGAAATTGTTCCCTATAGTGGATAACTTGCAGATTGATGGAGATCCGACCACTCAGACCCCTACGATCAAGACAATGTTGTGAATGGAGTGTGGTGATGGTGGACTCATGTCAATGGCAGCTCCGTCTGTCCTGACCACTCCGACAACCCCCCCCCATCCTCCTGATAAGTCAGGCCCCCACCAATCTGCAGGTTTTATAGGACTTCTTAGGGTGCAGAGACCTCTTTAAACACTTTCCTAGGACATGGGAACTGATCTTAATGTTTCCTGAAGGACTTTGTTATATCTTGGTATGTCAAGGCCAGAAGAATTCTTAAAGGGACAATCTCACGAAAAACATCTGCAGAATAGGTGATGGATATCTGATCACTGGGACATCCACCGATCACTAGACTGGAGATCTCCTGTGGACGGGGTCAATGTCTTCTCGTGGACTTGCCGCCTTATCCCCGGATTCGCTTCTCTATAAGAATATACTTGTGATTCTGAGATCCTTCGAGCTGCAGGTCTGGCAGTCGGGTCAGTCGGTCACACACATCAGATTGATCAACCACAATAAAACCCCCAACTCCCTAGATTTTGCACATAGTAGTAAATGATCGGTCCCATTGCCATAGGTGTGAGTCTGGCCACTAGCTGGTGCAGATTTGCTCTGTAATTTAGATTGGATCTGGTGTCCAGTAAATCTGCCAGTGACTGGGCCGGTCTTCTCCCGCTAAGCTCACAATACTTTTTGGATAAGTGGCAGAAAACATATATAAATATATCTAGCCCCCATTGTGTATAGTCGCCGCAGCAGGCTCCACATGTGTGACCTCCCTCCATGTTTTGGCCGCCTGCAGCCTCCATGGCATAGAACTCACTAGGAGGTGTAATATCAAAATCTATGCAGTGAGCTTCCCCTAGTGACGCGGCAGGAAACGCCAGTGCCTCCATAGAAGCCTCACCTGATTTACCCCATGTGCATGGGCAACTTTAGGTTTTTCAAAGCGCAGAAGAAGCATCTGGTTACAATCTGACAAGAAAAGGTGCAGCCAATCCATTCAGGTTCAGCCTGTCCATCGATCAGATATTTATGGCTTATCTTAAGGATAGGCCATAAAAACTTCATTACTGGACAACCCCTTTAACATATAGTGGCACATGGGCAGTAAAGTGGATTTGTGTATTAGGCTCTTATCGAACCTTCTCTGCAGAAAGTTCAGGGAGAGGAAGATGTCCATCGCCACTGGACAGTGAGGAAGCTGAGACTTTCGGCCTGTTACTGGAGGTTCCATCTGTAGAAGACCAAATCTCCTTGAAGACAGCTGGAACACTTGGAGAACCATGAAGATAGAAGCTGAACTGCCTCCTTACTTATTTAATGAACCCCTGATGTGGACCATCAATGTCCCTGACCGATGAGTTTTGGCCTATGTCATGAAGGCCTGGCTCTTCTCCAGATGGGGACTTCTTGTGTCCTCTTGCTTGTTGAGTAAAGTTGTCTGGCTATCCAGGGGAGAAGTGTGACAAGGACAGTTGGGTGTTTTCTTGTGGAGACACACGGACCGATACTGTCCTAATCTCCGCCTGTTCCTCTCAATGAGTCTTCTACTACCTTGAGAAGGAAAAGATCTCTTCTTCTTAGGGGGTTGAAATTAAATGATACCCATTTTTTAGTAAATCCTCAGACCCAAATAGGCTGAAAAGGTAGAAACCAGAAGTTCAACTTGGAGGCAAATCTGCAACCCAAGGCTTAATCCAAGTTACCTTCTTTGTAGGGTTAGTAAGGGACTGATTCCTCAAGCCTAGGTGCGGTATATCACGGGGAAGCAGAGCCAGTCACAGCCACATTCAGAGCTAGAAATGGCTGAAAATGTTCCTGTCTGGGCACATAATCCACCAAATCCTTGAGCCAAAGTATGGGCATGGGCCACAGCGATGGCCACCAAGGACACCTTACAATCAGTTGAAGATGCTAAATAGCCAGACCTCTGAAGTTAACTTTGAGGATCCTTTAACATGGTTGATTCTTCTGATTTTTTTGGATAAGTTAGGCACATGGGACAGCACTTTTTGGATCCAATTTATATCTGGAGTCCACATCTGGCTTCGTTTCTAGTGTATCCAAATCTTGCTGTAGGATAGATTATAAGTCTTGATGAAATAAAAATAAATTTTCCAAGATTTCTACATCAGGTTACCCATCTGAAAGAGAAACCATCTCTGAAGATGAACTGGAAGAAGAAGGAGGAGGAGGGGGGGAGGGGGAGGAGATCTCATCTTGAAGCTCTTTTGAGGCTTCTTTGAATGCTTTCACTTCTTTGATTTCCTCCAAACCAGCTTAACCCACTAAGCGAGTTCTCCTGCACCAGCCCCCAGATCATCTGAAGATGTGGAGCAACTAACACAAAGATCAGATGCCTTCTCATCAGGAAGACAAAGAGGCTCGCCTCAGCCTAGGGTGGGATTTGTGAGGGCTTTGGCCCCTTGACTGTGACATGTGACTGGACCTCTACAAGAGAGAGGAACACTAGAATCATATACTAGAATACATCTAGAAGAAGCATAATCAGATACAATACAGACCTCCCAGGGCACTTCTGGCACCACAATAAGGATAGAGCAGAAGCCACAGGCCTCGATCACATGCCCACCAAGACACTCTTACTAGGGCCTAGATCTACACTCTGGGAGAAGCCTTCCTAACCTGATAATTATGGTGGAACTGGCCAACCATCTAATATGTACGGGGCTCCCCGCTCTATCCTGACGGCAGACGTCATGGAAAGAAGGACTGGCCTGTTAGATTTCAACATGCCTAATTCTTTTGTTTTCAGGGAAGTCTAAAGGGTGGCAGAAGTGTCCGGAGAGGGGTCAGAGGAGTCTGGAGTAGGACAGAAGAGTCTGGAGGAAACAGAGTATTCTGGAGGGGGACAGAGGGGTCTGAAGACGGACAGAAAAGTCTGGAGGGGGACAGAGATGCTGGAGGAGACAGAGGAGTCTGGAGATGAGTCAGAGGAGAGTAAGGGATCTCAGAGGTGTCTGGAGGGGGACAGAAGAGTCTGAAAGAGACAGAGGATTTTGGAGGGGGACAGAAAAGTCTGAAGGGGGATAGGGGAGCCTGGAGGAGGACAGAGGGGTCTAGAAAGGACAGAGGATTCTGGAGGGGGACAGAGGAGTCTGGAGATGAGTCAGAGGAAAGTAAGGGATCTCAGAGGTGTCCAGAGAGGGGTCTGGGGAGTCTGGAGGGGACAGAGGGGTCTGGAGAAGACAACAGAGTCTGAAAAGGGGAGCAGAGGAATCTGGAGGGGACAGGGGAGCCTGAAGGAGGACAGAGTGGTCTGAAGATGGACAGAAAAGTGTGGTGGGGGACAGGGGAGCCTGGAGGAGGACAGAGGGGTCTGAAGATGGACAGAAAAGTCTGGAGGGGGACAGGGGAGCCTGGAGGAGGACAGAGGTGTCTGAAGATGGACAGAAAAGTCTGGAGGGGACAGGGGAGCCTGGAGGTGGACAGAGGGGTCTGAAGATGGACAGAAAAGTCTGGAGGGGGACAGGGGAGCCTGGAGGTGGACAGAGGGGTCTGAAGATGGACAGAAAAGTCTGGTGGGGGACAGGGGAGCCTGGAGGAGGACAGAGGTGTCTGAAGATGGACAGAAAAGTCTGGAGGGGGACAGGGGAGCCTGGAGGTGGACAGAGGGGTCTGAAGATGGACAGAAAAGTCTGGTGGGGGACAGGGGAGCCTGGAGGAGGACAGAGGGGTCTGAAGATGGACAGAAAAGTCTGGAGGGGGACAGAGACGCTGGAGGAGACAGAGGAGTCTGGAGATGAGTCAGAGGAGAGTAAGGGATCTCAGAGGTGTCTGGAGGGGGACAGAAGAGTCTGAAGAGAAGAGGATTTTGGAGGGGGACAGAAAAGTCTGAAGGGGGATAGGGGTGCCTGGAGGAGGACAGAGGGGTCTAGAAAGGATAGAGGATTCTGGAGGGGGACAGAGGAGTCTGGAGATGAGTCAGAGGAAAGTAAGGGATCTCAGAGGTGTCTAGAGAGGGGCAGAGGTGTCCAGAGAGGGGTCTGGGGAGTCTGGAGGGGACAGAGGGGTCTGGAGAAGACAACAGAGTCTGAAAAGGGGAGCAGAGGAATCTGGAGGGGACAGGGGAGCCTGAAGGAGGACAAAGTGGTCTGAAGATGGACAGAAAAGTCTGGTGGGGGACAGGGGAGCCTGGAGGTGGACAAAGGGGTCTGAAGATGGACAGAAAAGTCTGGTGGGGGACAGGGGAGCCTGGAGGAGGACAGAGGGGTCTGAAGATGGACAGAAAAGTCTGGAGGGGGACAGGGGAGCCTGGAGGAGGACAGAGGGGTCTGAAGATGGACAGAAAAGTCTGGAGGGGGACAGGGGAGCCTGGAGGAGGACAGAGGGGTCTGAAGATGGACAGAAAAGTCTGGAGGGGGACAGGGGAGCCTGGAGGAGGACAGAGGAGTCTGAAGATGGACAGAAAAGTCTGGAGGGGGACAGGGGAGCCTGGAGGTGGACAGAGGGGTCTGAAGATGGACAGAAAAGTCTGGTGGGTGACAGGGGAGCCTGGAGGAGGACAGAGGGGTCTGAAGATGGACAGAAAAGTCTGGTGGGGGACAGGGGAGCCTGGAGGAGGACAGAGGGGTCTGAAGATGGACAGAAAAGTCTGGTAGGGGACAGGGGAGCCTGGAGGAGGACAGAGGGGTCTGAAGATGGACAGAAAAGTCTGGAGGGGGACAGAGGAGCCTGGAGGTGGACAGAGGGGTCTGAAGATGGACAGAAAAGTCTGGAGGGGGACAGGGGAGCCTGGAGGTGGACAGAGGGGTCTGAAGATGGACAGAAAAGTCTGGAGGGGGACAGGGGAGCCTGGAGGAGGACAGAGGGGGTCTGAAGATGGACAGAAAAGTCTGGAGGGGGACGGGGAGCCTGGAGGAGGACAGAGGGGTCTGAAGATGGACAGAAAAGTCTGGAGGGGGACAGGGGAGCCTGGAGGTGGACAGAGGGGTCTGAAGATGGACAGAAAAGTCTGGAGGGGGACAGGGGAGCCTGGAGGAGGACAGAGGGGTCTGAAGATGGACAGAAAAGTCTGGAGGGGGACAGAGGGGTCTGAAGATGGACAGAAATGTCTGGTGGGGGACAGGGGAGCCTGGAGGAGGACAGAGGGGTCTGAAGATGGACAGAAAAGTCTGGAGGGGGACAGGGGAGCCTGGAGGAGGACAGAGGGGTCTGAAGATGGACAGAAAAGTCTGGAGGGGGACAGGGGAGCCTGGAGGAGGACAGAGGGGTCTGAAGATGGACAGAAAAGTCTGGAGGGGGACAGGGGAGCCTGGAGGAGGACAGAGGGGTCTGAAGATGGACAGAAAAGTCTGGTGGGGGACAGGGGAGCCTGGAGGAGGACAGAGGTGTCTGAAGATGGACAGAAAAGTCTGGAGGGGGACAGGGGAGCCTGGAGGTGGACAGAGGGGTCTGAAGATGGACAGAAAAGTCTGGTGGGGGACAGGGGAGCCTGGAGGAGGACAGAGGGGTCTGAAGATGGACAGAAAAGTCTGGTGGGGGACAGGGGAGCCTGGAGGAGGACAGAGGGGTCTGAAGATGGACAGAAAAGTCTGGTGGGGGACAGGGGAGCCTGGAGGAGGACAGAGGGGTCTGAAGATGGACAGAAAAGTCTGGAGGGGGACAGAGACGCTGGAGGAGACAGAGGAGTCTGGAGATGAGTCAGAGGAGAGTAAGGGATCTCAGAGGTGTCTGGAGGGGGACAGAAGAGTCTGAAGAGAAGAGGATTTTGGAGGGGGACAGAAAAGTCTGAAGGGGGATAGGGGTGCCTGGAGGAGGACAGAGGGGTCTAGAAAGGATAAAGGATTCTGGAGGGGGACAGAGGAGTCTGGAGATGAGTCAGAGGAAAGTAAGGGATCTCAGAGGTGTCTAGAGAGGGGCAGAGGTGTCCAGAGAGGGGTCTGGGGAGTCTGGAGGGGACAGAGGGGTCTGGAGAAGACAACAGAGTCTGAAAAGGGGAGCAGAGGAATCTGGAGGGGACAGGGGAGCCTGAAGGAGGACAAAGTGGTCTGAAGATGGACAGAAAAGTCTGGTGGGGGACAGGGGAGCCTGGAGGTGGACAAAGGGGTCTGAAGATGGACAGAAAAGTCTGGTGGGGGACAGGGGAGCCTGGAGGAGGACAGAGGGGTCTGAAGATGGACAGAAAAGTCTGGAGGGGGACAGGGGAGCCTGGAGGAGGACAGAGGGGTCTGAAGATGGACAGAAAAGTCTGGAGGGGGACAGGGGAGCCTGGAGGAGGACAGAGGGGTCTGAAGATGGACAGAAAAGTCTGGAGGGGGACAGGGGAGCCTGGAGGAGGACAGAGGGGTCTGAAGATGGACAGAAAAGTCTGGAGGGGGACAGGGGAGCCTGGAGGTGGACAGAGGGGTCTGAAGATGGACAGAAAAGTCTGGTGGGTGACAGGGGAGCCTGGAGGAGGACAGAGGGGTCTGAAGATGGACAGAAAAGTCTGGTGGGGGACAGGGGAGCCTGGAGGAGGAGTCTGAAGATGGACAGAAAAGTCTGGTGGGGGACAGGGGAGCCTGGAGGAGGACAGAGGGGTCTGAAGATGGACAGAAAAGTCTGGAGGGGGACAGAGGAGCCTGGAGGTGGACAGAGGGGTCTGAAGATGGACAGAAAAGTCTGGAGGGGGACAGGGGGGTCTGAAGATGGACAGAAAAGTCTGGAGGGGGACAGGGGAGCCTGGAGGAGGACAGAGGGGGTCTGAAGATGGACAGAAAAGTCTGGAGGGGGACGGGGAGCCTGGAGGAGGACAGAGGGGTCTGAAGATGGACAGAAAAGTCTGGAGGGGGACAGGGGAGCCTGGAGGTGGACAGAGGGGTCTGAAGATGGACAGAAAAGTCTGGAGGGGGACAGGGGAGCCTGTAGGAGGACAGAGGGGTCTGAAGATGGACAGAAAAGTCTGGAGGGGGACAGGGGAGCCTGGAGGAGGACAGAGGGGTCTGAAGATGGACAGAAAAGTCTGGAGGGGGACAGGGGAGCCTGGAGGAGGACAGAGGGGTCTGAAGATGGACAGAAAAGTCTGGAGGGGGACAGGGGAGCCTGGAGGAGGACAGAGGGGTCTGAAGATGGACAGAAAAGTCTGGAGGGGGACAGGGGAGCCTGGAGGAGGACAGAAGGGTCTGAAGATGGACAGAAAAGTCTGGAGGGGGACAGGGGAGCCTGGAGTAGGAAGACAGATATATCAGAGGGGTCTGGCCTCAGTTTTCATTCCTATTTCCATTCAGAACACTTGCACACTTATCTGAATGTTGAAGTGTATGGGGTTGGGAGGAATACTTGTCATCGGGGTGTATGGTCACCCTCAGGTGCCCTTACTTGATGCCTCCCGCCACATTCTCTATTCCCAGGAGGCTCCTGAACTGCTGTTATTGCTTCAGGTGCTTCGTCATATAGTGCACATGAGATAAGGCAAGGTCACAGCGTGCAAGGTCACCCTCATGGTGGGTCTCATCGGCCGCCTCACATAGTCGGTGCTACTTATGGCTCTTCTGTCACTTATAGTACAGCAAACCTGAGCCAGCGAGCAGCCTGAGGATGATACGGAAGTAGTGGACACAGCACAAGGGAAATGTAGTGAGTGCTGAAGAACATGAGGCAGGAGGAGGGGAGGATTAGTGAGCACATGGGTAGGATGAAGGGAGGAGTAGTCAGACCAACGGATTAGATGAGGGGAGGAGTAGTAAGCGAAGGCTGTTGAATAACAGGAGGTGCATTGAGTACGGGGGAGGATGATGGGCGGAGTAGTTTGCCTGAGGGATGGGCGATAAGAGAAGCTACTAGAAGGAAAGTCACATCACAGCTTTTGTTCTTCCACATCTCCAAATAGTCCCCCCTGGCTCCTGCCTTATTTAGCCCTTTGTGTTGTGCGTAGTTGCCAGCTGTCACCTTTTGATGACGTAGCAGTGGACAACAACCCCCATCCTCCTAGTCCAGTCATGTAGATTATTACGTTATCAGTAATGAGGAGGTTCAGGTGAGGACAGGAGAGGGGTAAGTGACGCCCCCACATGTGATGGAGGACCTGAGAACAAGCAGAGGTGGAGACCAAGCCACTGAGTACCAGAGCCCAGCCATCATCAGCCCACCATTATTACACTGTCCTGATGACATCATCTGCTCTGTGATACTATCAGCCTGCGGATAGGTGACATCACACAAAAGCAAGATGAGAGATAAGGGGGAGATAAGCGGCGTATATAAAACACGGCGACATCCGGGCATCTAGTGCACGCTGCGGCTCCAGGGTGGAGCGTCCCTTTAAAGGGGATGTCCCATTACACTAATCCCGCAAGCTAGTTTTATCGCTGTGTGAATTTACCCTTCGGTAGTGCCCGTGACCGACAGATCCCATTGACTATAATCGGGTCAGTCGGGTTTCCATCATTTTACCAGACAACTTAGCACATCACAGGTGTGAACACGGCCCAATACTTCATGTCTCCTGTGGAGGCGCTGTCTGCCCCCTGATCACATCCAATCTCTGGGGGGGGGCAGATTTATTATCTAGTCTATAAGTAATCCTATCTATGTTGCTCACAGCAACCAATCACAGCGCAGCTTTCATTTTTCAAGGACAAACCACAGAATTAAAGCTGCGCTGTGATTGGTTGCTATGAGCAACAATGATAGGAATTTTTTTAGACATGATAAATCTGCTGAGGACCCTCCTAATGAAAAGGGAGCCTAGTTGCTATGCGTGCTTGCCCCTAGTAACCAGCCTGCCCAGTTCATTCTGCTCTCCAGCACCCCTGAGGGCAAAGGATGTGCAAGGCTCGGAGAACGGCATCTGTTATATTGGAATAAAACCTTCCGAGTCATTGGTATAACACACAGCGGCATCTATTCTGCAGACCTCAGAGCCCGGGGCCCCTAATGTATGGGGAGTGGCCCTAGAAACCATCCCACATGTAATAGGTGATATAGACCAAGAGGTGGCGCTGACCATTATACATCATAGAGGTTCAGACCTTCCATGATGGAAACCTCTAGATGGTTGATGTCTGTAGATGATGGAGATCTCTAAATGGTGAAGTCTCCAGTCAGTGGAATTTACTAGATGGTGAAGGTTACTAGATGGTGGAGGTCAGGTGGTGGAGGTTACTAGATGGTGGAGGTCAGGTGGTGGAGGTTACTAGATGGTGGAGGTCAGGTGGTGGAGGTTACTAGATGGTGGAGGTCAGGTGGTGGAGGTTACTAGATGGTGGAGGTCAGGTGGTTGAGGTTACTAGATGGTGGAGGTCAGATGGTGGAGGTTACTAGATGGTGGAGGTTACTAGATGGTGGAGGTCAGGTGGTGGAGGTTACTAGATGGTGGAGGTCAGGTGGTGGAGGTTACTAGATGGTGGAGGTCAGGTGGTGGAGGTTACTAGATGGTGGAGGTCAGGCGGTGGAGGTTACTAGATGGTGGAGGTCAGATGGTGGAGGTTACTAGATGGTGGAGGTTACTAGATGGTGGAGGTCAGATGGTGGAGGTTACTAGATGGTGGAGGTTACTAGATGGTGGAGGTCAGGTGGTGGAGGTTACTAGATGGTGGAGGTCAGATGGTGGAGGTTACTAGATGGTGGAGGTCAGGTGGTGGAGGTTACTAGATGGTGGAGGTCAGGTGGTGGAGGTTACTAGATGGTGGAGGTCAGGTGGTGGAGGTTACTAGATGGTGGAGGTCAGGTGGTGGAGGTTACTAGATGGTGGAGGTCAGGCGGTGGAGGTTACTAGATGGTGGAGGTCAGATGGTGGAGGTTACTAGATGGTGGAGGTCAGGCGGTGGAGGTTACTAGATGGTGGAGGTCAGATGGTGGAGGTTACTAGATGGTGGAGGTTACTAGATGGTGGAGGTCAGGTGGTGGAGGTTACTAGATGGTGGAGGTCAGATGGTGGAGGTTACTAGATGGTGGAGGTCAGGTGGTGGAGGTTACTAGATGGTGGAGGTCAGGTGGTGGAGGTTATTAGATGGTGGAGGTCAGGCGGTGGAGGTTACTAGATGGTGGAGGTTACTAGATGGAGGAGGTCACTATATGGTGGAAGGCCTGAGATGGTGTAGCTCCCTAGAGGATGGAGTTCTGAAGGTGATGGAAGTCTCAAAGTGGTGTAGGTTCCTGGATCGTGGAAACCCATAGATCACCCGTACTCAATTACTTTAAGTAAACGTCATCAGAGTGTTATTAATGGTGTGCGGTCTGAGGTTAGACGAGTCACAAGGGGTGACCTCAGGGATCTGCCCGGGGTCCTATGTAATATTTCTATAGGTGACAGAGGAGAAATTTTGCCTGGGTTGATATTCCTAGAGGGATTTGTAACTTGTCGCTTTACTAAACGAAAGGTCCAAACAATGGAAAGTGCAAATCAACATGTCCAAATGAAAGATAATGCACTTAGGGAGAAGGAACCTTCTGAGTATTGGACTAACAGCTCTGTGTAAGTCAGAAGAGAAGGATCTAAGATGTCCTGATATCAGTTATCCTTAGAATGAGTGCACAATGTACACAGGCAGCAGGAGAAGCAGTTAGGTTGCTCGGCTGTATATCTAGAGGTATAACCAGTAGGATGATCAGTTGTATATCTAGAGCAGGGGTAGGCAACCTTTTTTGTTCGGCGTGCCGATTTTAATTAAAAAATCAAAGATGAGGTACTCGGAGTGCCGGTCAATAATTGTAAGTCTGATGACCCCTAAACTAAAGTCATATACCACAAACCATAACACAGAAGTGCTGCCACCAGATGCTTTAGGACACATGCGTTTACTGATATTTCCTGGGACGCTCCTGTACTTTCTGATTAGAAGCAATGAAAGTCCATGCGCAGCCCCCAATTAGTGGTAAATGTGTCCAGGAGCACCGTATGGCGGCACCTTATGGTGAATACACACTATGTATCTGGATGCAGCTATATTTGGAACTTTTTCATTCGATGTAAAACTGGTGCATTTTTGCACAAAAAACAAACAAACACGGTATTATGTCCCATAGCGGCCCCTGCAACATGGTATATGTCCCATAGCGGTCCCTGCACATGGTATTATGTCCCATAGCGGTCCCTGCACATGGTATTATGTACCATAGCGGCCTCTGCACACAGTATTTGTCCCATAGCGGCCTCTGCACACAGCAATATGTCCCATAACGGCCCCTACACACGGTATATGTCCCATAGCAGCCCCTGCACACGGTATATGTCCCATAGCGGCCACTGCACACGGTATTATGCTCCATAGTGGCCCCTGCACACGATATATGTCCCATAGTGGCCCCTGCACACGGTATTATGCTCTATAGTGGCCCCTGCACACGGTATATGTCCCATAGTGGCCCCTGCACACGGTATTATGCTCTATAGTGGCCCCTGCACACAGTATTTGTCCCATAGCTGCCCCTGCACACAGTATTTTTCCCATAGCATCCCCTGCACACAGCAATATGTCCCATAGCGGCCCCTACACACGGTATATGTCCCATAGTGGTCCCTGCACACGGTATTATGCTCTATAGTGGCCCCTGCACACGGTATTATGCTCTATAGTGGCCCCTGCACACAGTATTATGCTCCATAGTGGCCCCTGCACACGGTATATGTCCCATAGCGGCCCCTGCACATGGTATTATGCTCCATAGTGGCCCCTGCACACGGTATATGTCCCATAGTGGCCCCTGCACACGGTATTATGCTCTATAGTGGCCCCTGCACACTCACTAGCTATTATTATACTGTGGGGTCTCTTCAGACCACAGAGTATAAGTGGAGGGCAAAGAGAGGTGATGAAACATAAAAAACAATGTTACTCACCATTCCACGCTCTGCAGCCGCTCTGTATCTTCAGGCACTTCTGCCTGTAGTCAGCGACCGCTCATTGAGTCTCAGGGGTCACGTCGCGTCATTATGCGTAATGACGTCAGACGCAGACGTGACCCCTGAGGCCCTGTCAGCTGACTTCAGGCAGAAGCGCCTGAAGAGTACATAGCGGCTGAGGAGTGTGGAATAGTGAGTAACATTGTTTTTTTTGTTTGATCATCTCCCCGGGGGCTCCGCTTATTATACTCGGGGTCTGAAGAGACCCCACGGTATAATAATAGCAGTTTCGTTTCGGCAGTGTTTGGTCCGATCGAAACTGCTGGGTGAGGAGTCCGCTGCCGTGCCAGGGAAATAAGCCTCGCGTGCCAAGAGTGGCACGCGTGCCATAGGTTGCCGACCCCTGATCTAGAGGTATAACCAGTAGGATGATCAGTTGTATAGCTAGAGATATAACCAGTAGGATGATCAGCTGTATAGCTAGAGGTATAACCAGTAGGATTCTGCACTGTATAGCTAGAGGTATCACCAGTAGGATGCTTGGCTGTATAGCTAAAGATATAACCAGTAGGATGCTGGGCTGTATAGCTAGCGGTATAATTAGTAGGATGCTCAGCTGTATAGCTAGAGGTATAACCAGTAGGATGCTCGGCTGTATACATAGAGGTATAACCAGTAGGATGCTGGGCTGTATACATAGAGGTATAACCAGTAGGATGCTGGGCTGTATAGCTAGAGGTATAACCAGTAGGATGCTTGGCTGTATAGCTAGAGGTATAACCAGTAGGATGCTCGGCTGTATACATAGAGGTATAACCAGTAGGATGCTGGGCTGTATACATAGAGGTATAACCAGTAGGATGCTCGGCTGTATACATAGAGGTATAACCAGTAGGATGCTCAGCTGTATAGCTAGAGGTATAACCAGTAGGATGCTGGGCTGTATACATAGAGGTATAACCAGTAGGATGCTGGGCTGTATACATAGAGGTATAACCAGGAGGATGCTCGGCTGTATAGCTGGAGGTATAATCAATAGGATGCTCAGCTGTATACATAGAGGTATAACCAGTAGGATGCTCGGCTGTATACATAGAGGTATAACCAGTAGGATGCTCGGCTGTATAGCTAGAGGTATAACCAGTAGGATGCTTGGCTGTATAGCTATAGGTATAACCAGTAGGATGCTTGGCTGTATAGCTATAGGTATAACCAGTAGGATGCTTGGCTGTATAGCTAGAGGTATAACCAGTAGGATGCTGGGCTGTATACATAGAGGTATAATCAGTAGGATGCTGGGCTGTATAGCTATAGGTATAACCAGTAGGATGCTGGGCTGTATACATAGAGGTATAACCAGTAGGATGCTGGGCTGTATAGCTAGAGGTATAACCAGGAGGATGCTCGGCTGTATAGCTGGAGGTATAATCAATAGGATGCTGGGCTGTATAGCTAGAGGTATAACCAGTAGGATGCTTGGCTGTATAGCTATAGGTATAACCAGTAGGATGCTTGGCTGTATACATAGAGGTATAACCAGTAGGATGCTGGGCTGTATACATAGAGGTATAACCAGTAGGATGCTGGGCTGTATAGCTAGAGGTATAACCAGTAGGATGCTCGGCTGTATAGCTAGAGGTATAACCAGTAGGATGCTCAGCTGTATAGCTAGAGGTATAACCAGTAGGATGCTCGGCTGTATACATAGAGGTATAACCAGTAGGATGCTGGGCTGTATAGCTATAGGTATAACCAGTAGGATGCTTGGCTGTATACATAGAGGTATAACCAGTAGGATGCTGGGCTGTATAGCTATAGGTATAACCAGTAGGATGCTTGGCTGTATAGCTAGAAGTATAACCAGTAGGATGATGCACTGTATAGCTAGAAGTATAACCAGTAGGATGATCACCTATATAGCTAGAGGTATTAACCAGTAGGATGCTGGGCTGTATAGCTAGAGGTATTAACCAGTAGGATGCTGGGCTGTATAGCTAGAGGTATAACCAGTAGGATGCTGTATAGCTAGAGGTATAACCAGTAGGATGCTCGGCTGTATAGCTAGAGGTATCACCAGTAGGATGCTGGGCTGTATAGCTAGCAGTATAATTAGTAGGATGCTGGGCTGTATACATAGAGGTATAACCAGTAGGATGCTGGGCTGTATACATAGAGGTATAACCAGTAGGATGCTCGGCTGTATAGCTGGAGGTATAACCAGTAGGATGCTGGGCTGTATAGCTAGAGGTATAACCAGTAGGAAAAGAGAGATTGTGATCCCGCTGTATAGAGCGCTGCTGAGACCACATCTGGAACATGGTGGACAGTTCTGGAGACCCCACCTACAAAAAGACATACCTAGAAGGGGCACAAAGGTGGCTACAAAAATAGTAAAGAGTCTGAGGCTTCAAGAACTTAATATGTATAGTCTTGTAAAGAAAGGAAAGGGGGACATGATGGAAACCTTTACATATGTTATAGGTATAAATAAGGACCAGGAGGGAAGAACAACAAGAACCAGAGGGCACAACCTGAAATTAGGGTGAAGATCAGGAGATCACTGAAAGAGGAGAAGAGGAAGAAACTGCCGACAAAGGTGGAGGGAAATCTCCAGTATGTGAATGTAAGCCTGGCGGGGAGAACGCGACTCTACATGAAAATGCAATGTAGCAATAGAAGGCGGACTACATGGACCAGGGGGCTTTATCTCCATTCAGATCATGTTATTATATCCATTTAATGGCCATCTATTTACATAGAAATCAATGTTAAAAAATTAAGATCTGCTAAATGGATGTAAAAACGTGATCTGAGCGGAGGCCATGACCAGTAGACAATCTGTAGACACAGGTGACCAAGCTGCCTGGTCTGGGGTTGCTATTACATAAACCAGGATCTTGCTGACAACTTGCTGGAAGACCAGAGGATCCAGACTGGATTCTGCGGGGCGGAGGTCACTGGTGGAGGTTCAGGTTACCTCTGCCTGAATGTGGACTGCAGAATCGTTGATGAGACTGACCTTCGCCCAGGACAATACTATTTTGGCCTCTCTAGCTAGAGCGCAGCTCCAGGTGTTTATGTAGTAAACCGAGGCTACATTATCCATTAGAACAAGGACATTACGATTGTGCAGGAGAGGACAACAGTGAGCAAGGGTCAGCAAGATAGCCCTCACATCAAATTGGAGGAAAGATCCTTCTGTGTGGAGTCCAATTCTGTTGGCACCACCAACTCTACATGAGACGAGAGAGCACTTAGTCTAGGAAAGCTTCTATCCGCCCTATGCAGACAAGATGTTGGCTTGAAGAGTGTGAATACGGGTTTTGACTGAGGGGTGATATCAATGGTTGATGTTCAGACATCTGGTGAGAATGGACTATGCACATCTGGAATTGTATTCCTTGAACCAGAAGTAGTTGAGACTTTTCATTGATCAGGAATCCATGATCCTCAAAGTCTGAAGGGTCAGATGCAAGTGAAGTAGAAGAGATGCCATAGTGATACACAGGAACCTGCTGAGCGCTGGGAAATCGGGCATATGTGGGGAAGTGTCAGATAAATGTGTGGAAGCCATGAAGCCACCTGGCTGTACAACAGATGGGACCAGTCCGACTCTCTCCATTTGGACCTTCTTTAGTAGACACTTGTGGAGACTCATCATGGATTTAGCAGATCTGAACTTGTTACCTGGTCCTGGCACTGGCAGGTAATGTGCTCTATACTACCTGAGAACCGAGGTTATGTGCTCTATACTACCTGAGAACCGAGGTTATGTGCTCTATACAACCTGAGAACAGAGGTTATGTGCTCTATACTACCTGAGAACAGAGGTTATGTGCTCTATAATACCTGAGAGCAGAGGTTATGTGCTCCTATACTACCTGAGAACAGAGGTTAGGTGCTCTATACTACCTGAGAACAGAGGTTATGTGCTCTATACTACCTGAGAACGGAGGTTATGTGCTCTATACTACCTTAGAACAGAGGTTAGGTGCTCTATACTACCTGAGAACCGAGGTTATGTGCTCTATAATACCTGAGAACAGAGGTTATGTGCTCTATACTACCTGAGAACCAAGGTTATGTGCTCTATACTACCTGAGAACAGAGGTTATGTGCTCTATACAACCTGAGAACCGAGGTTATGTGCTCTATAATACCTGAGAGCAGAGGTTATGTGCTCTATACTACCTGAGAACCAAGGTTATGTGCTCTATACTACCTGAGAACAGAGGTTATGTGCTCTATACAACCTGAGAACAGAGGTTATGTGCTCTATACAACCTGAGAACAGAGGTTATGTGCTCTATAATACCTGAGAGCAGAGGTTATGTGCTCCTATACTACCTGAGAACAGAGGTTATGTGCTCTATACTACCTGAGAACAGAGGTTATGTGCTCTATACTACCTGAGAACGGAGGTTATGTGCTCTATAATACCTGAGAACAGAGGTTATGTGCTTTATACTACCTGAGAACAGAGGTTAGGTGCTCTATACTACCTGAGAACAGAGGTTATGTGCTCTATACTACCTTAGAACAGAGGTTATGTGCTCTATACTACCTGAGAACAGAGGTTAGGTGCTCTATACTACCTGAGAACCGAGGTTATGTGCTCTATAATACCTGAGAACGGAGGTTATGTGCTCTATACTACCTGAGAACCGAGGTTATGTGCTCTATACAACCTGAGAACAGAGGTTATGTGCTCTATAATACCTGAGAACAGAGGTTATGTGCTCTATACTACCTGAGAACCGAGGTTATGTGCTCTATACTACCTGAGAGCAGAGGTTATGTGCTCTATACTACCTGAGAACTGAGGTTATGTGCTCTATACAACCTGAGAACAGAGGTTATGTGCTCTATAATACCTGAGAACAGAGGTTATGTGCTCTATAATACCTGAGAACAGAGGTTATGTGCTCTATACTACCTGAGAACAGAGGTTATGTGCTCTATACTACCTGAGAGCAGAGGTTATGTGCTCTATACTACCTGAGAACAGAAGTTATGTGCTTTATACTACCTGAGAACAGAGGTTATGTGCTCCTATACTACCTGAGAACAGAGGTTATGTGCTCTATACTACCTGAGAACAGAGGTTATGTGCTCTATACTACCTGAGAACAGAGGTTATGTGCTCTATACTACCTGAGAACAGAAGTTATGTGCTTTATACTACCTGAGAACAGAGGTTATGTGCTCCTATACTACCTGAGAACAGAGGTTATGTGCTCTATAATACCTGAGAACAGAGGTTATGTGCTCTATAATACCTGAGAACAGAGGTTATGTGCTCTATAATACCTGAGAACAGAGGTTATGTGCTCTATAATACCTGAGAACCGAGGTTATGTGCTCTATACTACCTGAGAACAGAGGTTATGTGCTTTATACTACCTGAGAACAGAAGTTATGTGCTCTATACTACCTGAGAACAGAGGTTATGTGCTCTATACTACCTGAGAACAGAGGTTATGTGCTCTATAATACCTGAGAACCGAGGTTATGTGCTCTATACTACCTGAGAGCAGAGGTTATGTGCTCTATACTACCTGAGAACAGAGGTTATGTGCTCTATAATACCTGAGAACAGAGGTTATGTGCTCTATACTACCTGAGAACAGAGGTTATGTGCTCTATACTACCTGAGAGCAGAGGTTATGTGCTCTATAATACCTGAGAACAGAGGTTATGTGCTTTATACTACCTGAGAACAGAGGTTATGTGCTCTATACTACCTGAGAACAGAGGTTATGTGCTCTATAATACCTGAGAACAGAGGTTATGTGCTCTATACTACCTGAGAACAGAGGTTATGTGCTCTATACTACCTGAGAGCAGAGGTTATGTGCTCTATAATACCTGAGAACAGAGGTTATGTGCTTTATACTACCTGAGAACAGAGGTTATGTGCTCTATACTACCTGAGAACAGAGGTTATGTGCTCTATACTACCTGAGAGCAGAGGTTATGTGCTCCTATACTACCTGAGAACAGAGGTTATGTGCTCTATACTACCTGAGAGCAGAGGTTATGTGCTCTATACTACCTGAGAACAGAGGTTATGTGCTCCTATACTACCTGAGAACAGAGGTTATGTGCTCTATACTACCTGAGAGCAGAGGTTATGTGCTCTATACTACCTGAGAACAGAGGCTATGTGCTCTATAATACCTGAGAACAGAGGTTATGTGCTCTATACTACCTGAGAACAGAGGTTATGTGCTCTATACTACCTGAGAACAGAGGTTATGTGCTCTATACCACCTGAGAACAGAGGTTATGTGCTCTATACTACCTGAGAACAGAGGTTATGTGCTCTATACTACCTGAGAACAGAGGTTATGTGCTCTATACTACCTGAGAACCGAGGTTATGTGCTCTATACTACCTGAGAACAGAGGTTATGTGCTTTATACTACCTGAGAACCGAGGTTATGTGCTCTATACTACCTGAGAACAGAGGTTATGTGCTCTATACTACCTGAGAGCAGAGGTTATGTGCTCTATACTACCTGAGAACAGAGGTTATGTGCTTTATACTACCTGAGAGCAGAGGTTATGTGCTCCTATACTACCTGAGAACAGAAGTTATGTGCTCTATACTACCTGAGAACAGAAGTTATGTGCTCTATACTACCTGAGAACAGAGGTTATGTGCTCTATACTACCTGAAAACAGAGGTTATGTGCTCTGTAATACCTGAGAGCAGAGGTTATGAGCTCCTATACTACCTGAGAACAGAGGTTATGTGCTCTATACTACCTGAGAACCGAGGTTATGTGCTCTATACTACCTGAGAACAGAGGTTATGTGCTCTATAATACCTGAGAACAGAGGTTATGTGCTCTATACTACCTGAGAACAGAGGTTATGTGCTCTATACTACCTGAGAACAGAGGTTATGTGCTCTATACTACCTGAGAACAGAGGTTATGTGCTCTATACTACCTGAGAACAGAGGTTATGTGCTCTATACTACCTGAGAACAGAGGTTATGTGCTCTATACTACCTGAGAACAGAGGTTATGTGCTTTATACTACCTGAGAACCGAGGTTATGTGCTCTATACTACCTGAGAACAGAGGTTATGTGCTTTATACTACCTGAGAGCAGAGGTTATGTGCTCCTATACTACCTGAGAACAGAGGTTATGTGCTCTATACTACCTGAGAACAGAGGTTATGTGCTCTATACTACCTGAGAACAGAGGTTATGTGCTCTATACTACCTGAGAACAGAGGTTATGTGCTTTATACTACCTGAGAGCAGAGGTTATGTGCTCCTATACTACCTGAGAGCAGATGTTATGTGCTCTATACTACCTGAGAACAGAGGTTATGTGCTTTATACTACCTGAGAGCAGAGGTTATGTGCTCTATACTACCTGAGAGCAGAGGTTATGTGCTCCTATACTACCTGAGAGCAGAGGTTATGTGCTCTATACTACCTGAGAACAGAGGTTATGTGCTCT